>JAWWNI010000395.1:50000-63716 GCA_034642065.1 Darevskia nairensis | reverse complement strand
GAGGAAAGATGGAAGCTCGGATGGAAGGAAGGAAGGAAGGAAGGAAGGAAGGAAGGAAGGAAGGAAGGAAGGAAGGAAGGAATGCAAGCTCGGATGGATGGATGGATGGATGGAAGGAAGGAAGGAAGGAAGGAAGGAAGGAAGGAAGGAAGGAAGAAAGGAGGGAAGCTCGGTTGGAAGGAAGGAAGGAAGGAAGGAAGGAAGGAAGGAAGGAAGGAAGGAAGGAAGGAAGCAAGCTCGGGTGGAAGGAAAGAAGGAAGGAAGATCGAATGGCTGGAAGGAAGGATGGATGGATGGATGGATGCATGGATGGAAGGAAGGAAGGAAGCTCGGATGGATGGATGGAAGGAAGGAAGGAAGGAAGGAAGGAAGGAAGGAAGGAAGCTCGGATGGATGGATGGATGGATGGAAGGAAGGAAAGAAGGAAGGAAGCTTCGATGGATGGATGGAAGGAAGGAAGGAAGAATGGAAGCACGGATGGAAGGAAGGTAGGAAGGAAGGAAGGAAGGAAGGAAGGAAGGAAGGAAGGAAGGAAGGAAGCTCGGATGGATGGATGGAATGAAGGAAGGAAGGAAGGAAGGAAGGAAGGAAGGAAGGAAGCTCGAATGGAAGGAAGGAAGGAAGTCTGGATGGAAGCAAGGAAGGAAGGAACCTTGGGAAGGAAGGAAGGAAGCTCCGATGGATGGAAGGAAGGAAGCTCAGATGGAAGGAAGGAAGGAAGGAAGGAAGGAAGGAAGGAAGGAAGGAAGGAAGCTCGGATGGATGGATGGATGGATGGATGGAAGGAAGGAAGGAAAGAAGGAAGGAAGGAAGGAAGGAAGCTCGGATGGAAGGAAGGAAGCTTGGAAGGAAGCTCGGATGGAAGGAAGGAAACTTGGAAGCAAGCTCGGATGGAAGGAAGGAAGGAAGGGAGGGAGGAAGGAAGGAAGGAAGGAAGGAAGGAAGGAAGGAAGGAAGGAAGGAAGGAAGGAAGGAAGCTTGGAAGGAAGCTCGGATGGAAGGACGGAAGGACGGAAGGGAGGGAGGGAGGGAGGGAGGGAGGGAGGGAGGGAGGATGGAAGCTCGGATGGAAGGAAGGAAGGAAGGAAGGAATGGAAGCTCGGATGGATGGATGGATGGATGGGAGGAAAGGAAGGAAGGAAGGAAGGAAGCTCGGATGGAGGGATGGATGGAAGGAAGGAAGGAAGGAAGGAAGGAAGGAAGGAAGGAAGGAAGGAAGGAAGCTCGGATGGAAGCAAGGAAGGAAAGAATCTTGGAAGGAAGCTCGGATGGAAGGGAGGGAGGGAGGGTGGGAGGATGGAAGCTCGGATGGAAGGAAAGACGGAAGGAAGGAGGGAAGGAAGGCATGGAAGCTCGGATGGATGGATGGATGGATGGATGGATGGATGGAAGGAAGGAAGAAAGGAAGGAAGCAAGGAAGGAAGGAAGGAAGGAAGCTCGGATGGAAGGAAGGTACGAAGGATGGAAGGAAGGAAGGAAGGAAGGAAGGAAGGAAGGAAGGAAGGAAGGAAGGAAGGAAGGAAGATCGAATTGAAGGAAGGATGGAAGCTCGGATGGAATTAAGGAAGGAAGCTCGGATGGATGGATGGAAGGAAGGAAGGAAGAAAGGAAGGAAGGAAGGAAGGAAGCTCGGTTGGAGGGATGGAGGGATGCATGGATGGAAGGAAGGAAGGAAGGAAGGAAGGAAGGAAGCTCGGATGGAAGGAAGGAAGGAAGGAAGCTTGGATGGAAGCTCGGATGGAAGGAAGGGAGGGAGGGAGGGAGGGAGGGAGGGAGGGAGGGAGGGAGGGAGGGAAGATGGAAGCTCGGATGGAAGGAAGGAAGAAAGGAAGGAAGCAAGGAAGGAAGGAAGGAAGGAAGCTCGGATGGAAGGAAGGTACGAAGGAAGGAAGGAATTTAGGAAGGAAGGAAGGAAGGAAGGAAGGAAGGAAGGAAGGAAGGAAGGAAGGAAGGAAGGAAGGAAGGAAGCTCGAATGGAAGGAAGGATGGAAGCTCGGATGGAATTAAGGAAGGAAGCTCGGATGGATGGATGGATGGAAGGAAGGAAGGAAGGAAGGAAGGAAGGAAGGAAGCTCGGTTGGAGGGATGGATGGATGGATGGATGGAAGGAAGGAAGGAAGGAAGGAAGGAAGCTCGGATGGAAGCAAGGAAGGAAGGAAGCTTGGATGGAAGCTCGGATGGAAGGAAGGAAGGGAGGGAGGGAGGGAGGGAGGGAGGGAGGGAGGAAAGATGGAAGCTCGGATGGAAGGAAGGAAGGAAGGAAGGAAGGAAGGAAGGAAGGAAGGAAGGAAGGAAGGAATGCAAGCTCGGATGGATGGATGGATGGATGGAAGGAAGGAAGCTAGGAAGGAAGGAAGGAAGGAAGGAAGGAAGGAAGGAAGGAAGGAAGGAAGGAAGGAAGGAAGGAAGGAAGGAAGCTCGGTTGGAAGGAAGGAAGGAAGGAAGGAAGGAAGGAAGGAAGGAAGGAAGGAAGGAAGGAAGAAGCTCGGGTGGAAGGAAAGAAGGAAGGAAGATCGAATGGATGGAAGGAAGGAAGGATGGATGGATGGATGCATGGATGGAAGGAAGGAAGGAAGCTCGGATGGATGGAAGGAAGGAAGGAAGGGAGGAAGGAAGCTCGGATGGATGGATGGATGGAAGGAAAGAAGGAAGGAAGCTTCGATGGATGGATGGATGGAAGGAAGGAAGAATGGAAGCACGGATGGAAGGAAGGTAGGAAGGATGGAAGGAAGGAAGGAAGGAAGGAAGGAAGGTAGGAAGGAAGGAAAGAAGGAAGGAAGGAAGGAAGGAAGGAAGGAAGGAAGGAAGGAAGGAAGGAAGGAAGCTCGGGTGGAAGGAAGGAAGCTTGAAAGGAAGCTCGGGTGGAAGGAAGGAAGGAATGAAGGAAGCTCGGATGCAAGGAAGGAAGGAGCCTTGGGTGGAAGGAAGGAAGGAAGGAAGGAAGGAAGGAAGGAAGGAAGGAAGGAAGCTTGGGTGGAAGGAAGGAAGGAAGGAAGGAAGGAAGGAAGGAAGGAATTAAGGAAGGAAGGAAGGAAGGAAGCTCGGATGGATGGATGGATGGATGGATGGATGGATGGATGGAAGGATGGAAGGAAGGAAGGCAGCTCGGATGGAAGGAAGGAAGGAAGGAAGGAAGCTTGGAAGGAAGCTCGGATGGATGGATGGATGGATGGATGGAAGGAAGGAAGGAAGCTCGTATTGAAGGTGGAAGCTCCAGTGGAAGGAAAAAAGGAAGGAAGGAAGGAAGGAAGGAAGGAAGGAAGGAAGGAAGGAAGGAAGGAAGCTCGGATGGAAGGAAGGAAGCTTGGAAGGAAGCTCGGATGGAAGGAAGGAAGGAAGCTCGGATGGATGGAAGGAAGGAAGGAAGGAAGGAAAGGAGGAAGGAAGGAAGGAAGGAAGGAAGGAAGGAAGGAAGGAAGGAAGGAAGGAAGGAAGCTCGGATGGAAGGAAGGAAGCTTGGAAGGAAGCTCGGATGGAAGGAAGGAAGCTTGGAAGGAAGCTCGGATGGAAGGAAGGAAGGAAGGGAGGAAGGAAGGAAGGAAGCAAGCTTGGAAGGAAGCTCGGATGGAAGGACGGAAGGGAGGGAGGGAGGGAGGGAGGGAGGATGGAAGCTCGGATGGAAGGAAGGAAGGAAGGAAGGAATGGAAGCTCGGATGGATGGATGGATGGATGGATGGAAGGTAGGAAGGAAGGAAGCTCGGATGGAGAGATGGATGGATGGAAGGAAGGAAGGAAGGAAGGAAGGAAGGAAGGAAGGAAGGAAGGAAGGAAGCTCGGATGGAAGCAAGGAAGGAAAGAAGCTTGGAAGGAAGCTCGGATGGAAGGGAGGGAGGGAGGGAGGGAGGGAGGGAGGGAGGGAGGGAGGGAGGGAGGGAGGGAGGGAAGGAGGGAGGGAGGGAGGGTGGGAGGATGGAAGCTCGGATGGAAGGAAAGACGGAAGGAAGGAGGGAAGGAAGGCATGGAAGCTCGGATGGATGGATGGATGGATGGATGGAAGGAAGGAAGGAAGAAAGGAAGGTAGCAAGGAAGGAAGGAAGGAAGGAAGCTCGGATGGAAGGAAGGTACGAAGGATGGAAGGAAGGAAGGAAGGAAGGAAGGAAGGAAGGAAGGAAGGAAGGAAGGAAGGAAGGAAGCTCGAATGGAAGGAAGGATGGAAGCTCGGATGGAATTAAGGAAGGAAGCTCGGATGGATGGAAGGAAGGAAGGAAGGAAGGAAGGAAGGAAGGAAGGAAGCAAGCTCGGTTGGAGGGATGGATGGATGGATGGAAGGAAGGAAGGAAGGAAGGAAGGAAGGAAGGAAGCTCGGATGGAAGCAAGGAAGGAAGGAAGCTTGTATGGAATCTCGGATGGAAGGAAGGGAGGGAGGGGAGGGAGGGAGGGAGGGAGGGAGGGAAGATGGAAGCTCGGATGGAAGGAAGGAAGGAAGGAAGGAAGGAAGGAAGGAAGGAAGGAAGGAAGCTCGGGTGGAAGGAAAGAAGGAAGGAAGATCGAATGGATGGAAGGAAGGCTGGATGGATGGATGGATGGATGCATGGATGGAAGGAAGGAAGGAAGCTCGGATGGATGGATGGAAGGAAGGAAGGAAGGAAGGAAGGAAGCTCGGATGGATGGATGGATGGAAGGAAAGAAGGAAGGAAGCTTCGATGGATGGATGGAAGGAAGGAAGGAAGAATGGAAGCACGGATGGAAGGAAGGTAGGAAGGATGGAAGGAAGGAAGGAAGGAAGGTAGGAAGGAAGGAAGGAAGGAAGGAAGGAAGGAAGGAAGGAAGCTCGGATGGATGGATGGAATGAAGGAAGGAAGGAAGGAAGGAAGCTCGAATGGAAGGAAGGAAGGAAGCCTGGATGGAAGCAAGGAAGGAAGGAACCTTGGGAAGGAAGGAAGGAAGCTCGGATGGATGGAAGGAAGGAAGCTCAGATGGAAGGAAGGAAGGAAGGAAGGAAGGAAGGAAGGAAGGAAGGAAGGAAGGAAGGAAGGAAGCTCGGATGGATGGATGGATGGATGGATGGATGGAAGGAAGGAAGGAAAGAAGGAAGGAAGGAAGGAAGCTCGGATGGAAGGAAGGAAGCTTGGAAGGAAGCTCGGATGTTAGGAAGGAAGCTTGGAAGCAAGCTCGGATGGAAGGAAGGAAGGAAGGAAGGAAGGGAGGAAGGAAGGAAGGAAGGAAGCTTGGAAGGAAGCTCGGATGGAAGGACGGAAGGACGGAAGGGAGGGAGGGAGGGAGGGAGGGAGGATGGAAGCTCGGATGGAAGGAAGGAAGGAAGGAAGGAATGGAAGCTCGGATGGATGGATGGATGGATGGATGGAAGGAAGGAAGGAAGGAAGGAAGCTCGGATGGAGGGATGGATGGAAGGAAGGAAGGAAGGAAGGAAGGAAGGAAGCTCGGATGGAAGCAAGGAAGGAAAGAAGCTTGGAAGGAAGCTCGGATGGAAGGGAGGGAGGGAGGGAGGGAGGGAGGGAGGGAAGGAAGGAGGGAGGGAGGGAGGGTGGGAGGATGGAAGCTCGGATGGAAGGAAAGACGGAAGGAAGGAGGGAAGGAAGGCATGGAAGCTCGGATGGATGGATGGATGGATGGATGGATGGATGGATGAAAGGAAGGAAGGAAGGAAGGGAGGAAGCAAGGAAGGAAGGAAGGAAGGAAGCTCGGATGGAAGGAAGGTACGAAGGATGGAAGGAAGGAAGGAAGGAAGGAAGGAAGGAAGGAAGGAAGGAAGCTCGAATGGAAGGAAGGATGGAAGCTCGGATGGAATTAAGGAAGGAAGCTCGGATGGATGGATGGAAGGATGGAAGGAAGGAAGGAAGGAAGGAAGGAAGGAAGCAAGCTCGGTTGGAGGGATGGATGGATGGATGGATGGAAGGAAGGAAGGAAGGAAGGAAGGAAGGAAGGAAGCTCGGATGGAAGGAAGGAAGGAAGGAAGCTTGGATGGAAGCTCGGATGGAAGGAAGGAAGGGAGGGAGGGAGGGAGGGAGGGAGGGAGGGAGGGAGGGAGGAAAGATGGAAGCTCGGATGGAAGGAAGGAAGGAAGGAAGGAAGGAAGGAAGGAAGGAAGGAAGGAAGGAAGGATGGAAGGAAGGAAGGAAGGAAGGAAGGAAGGAAGGAAGGAAGGAAGCTCGGGTGGAAGGAAGGAAGCTTGAAAGGAAGCTCGGGTGGAAGGAAGGAAGGAATGAAGAAAGCTCGGATGCAAGGAAGGAAGGAGCCTTGGGTGGAAGGAAGGAAGGAAGGAAGGAAGGAAGGAAGGAAGGAAGGAAGCTTGGGTGGAAGGAAGGAAGGAAGGAAGGAAGGAAGGAAGGAAGGAAGCTCGGATGGATGGATGGATGGATGGATGGAAGGATGGAAGGAAGGAAGGAAGCTCGGATGGAAGGAAGGAAGGAAGGAAGGAAGGAAGGAAGGAAGGAAGCTTGGAAGGAAGCTCGGATGGATGGATGGATGGATGGAAGGAAGGAAGGAAGCTCGTATTGAAGGTGGAAGCTCCAGTGGAAGGAAAAATGAAGGAAGGAAGGAAGGAAGGAAGGAAGGAAGGAAGGAAGGAAGGAAGGAAGGAAGGAAGGAAGGAAGGAAGGAAGGAAGCTCGGATGGAAGGAAGGAAGCTTGGAAGGAAGCTCGGATGGAAGGAAGGAAGGAAGCTCGGATGGAATTAAGGAAGGAAGCTCGGATGGATGGATGGAAGGAAGGAAGGAAGGAAGGAAGGAAGGAAGCTCGGTTGGAGGGATGGATGGATGGATGGAAGGAAGGAAGGAAGGAAGGAAGGAAGGAAGCTCGGATGGAAGGAAGGTACGAAGGATGGAAGGAAGGAAGGAAGGAAGGAAAGGAGGAAGGAAGGAAGGAAGGAAGGAAGGAAGGAAGGAAGGAAGGAAGGAAGCTCGGATGGAAGGAAGGAAGCTTGGAAGGAAGCTCGGATGGAAGGAAGGAAGCTTGGAAGGAAGCTCGGATGGAAGGAAGGGAGGAAGGGAGGAAGGAAGGAAGGAAGCAATCTTGGAGGAAGCTCGGATGGAAGGACGGAAGGGAGGGAGGGAGGGAGGGAGGGAGGGAGGGAGGGAGGGAGGGAGGGAGGATGGAAGCTCGGATGGAAGGAAGGAAGGAAGGAAGGAATGGAAGCTCGGATGGATGGATGGATGGATGGATGGAAGGAAGGAAGGAAGGAAGCTCGGATGGAGGGATGGATGGAAGGAAGGAAGGAAGGAAGGAAGGAAGGAAGGAAGGAAGGAAGGAAGGAAAGAAGCTTGGACGGAAGCTCGGATGGAAGGGAGGGAGGGAGGGGGGAGGGAGGGAGGGAAGGAGGGAGGGAGGGAGGGAGGGTGGGAGGATGGAAGCTCGGATGGAAGGAAAGACGGAAGGAAGGAGGGAAGGAAGGCATGGAAGCTCGGATGGATGGATGGATGGATGGATGGATGGATGGAAGGAAGGAAGGAAGAAAGGAAGCAAGGAAGGAAGGAAGGAAGGAAGCTCGGATGGAAGGAAGGTACGAAGGATGGAAGGAAGGATGGACGGAAGGAAGGAAGGAAGGAAGGAAGCTCGAATGGAAGGAAGGATGGAAGCTCGGATGGAATTAAGGAAGGAAGCTCGGATGGATGGATGGAAGGAAGGAAGGAAGGAAGGAAGGAAGGAAGCTCGGTTGGAGGGATGGATGGATGGATGGAAGGAAGGAAGGAAGGAAGGAAGGAAGCTCGGATGGAAGCAAGGAAGGAAGGAAGCTTGTATGGAAGCTCGGATGGAAGGAAGGAAGGAAGGAAGGGAGGGAGGGAGGGAGGGAGGGAGGAAAGATGGAAGCTCGGATGGAAGGAAGGAAGGAAGGAAGGAAGGAAGGAAGGAAGGAAGGAAGGAATGCAAGCTCGGATGGATGGATGGATGGAAGGAAGGAAGGAAGGAAGGAAGGAAGGAAGGAAGGAAGAAAGGAGGGAAGCTCGGTTGGAAGGAAGGAAGGAAGGAAGGAAGGAAGGAAGGAAGGAAGGAAGGAAGGAAGGAAGGAAGCTCGGGTGGAAGGAAAGAAGGAAGGAAGATCGAATGGATGGAAGGAAGGATGGATGGATGGATGGATGCATGGATGGAAGGAAGGAAGGAAGCTCGGATGGATGGATGGAAGGAAGGAAGGAAGGAAGGAAGGAAGGAAGGAAGCTTCGATGGATGGATGGAAGGAAGGAAGGAAGAATGGAAGCACGGATGGAAGGAAGGTAGGAAGGAAGGAAGGAAGGAAGGAAGGAAGGAAGGAAGGAAGGAAGGAAGCTCGGATGGATGGATGGAATGAAGGAAGGAAGGAAGGAAGGAAGGAAGGAAGGAAGGAAGGAAGGAAGGAAGCTCGAATGGAAGGAAGGAAGGAAGCCTGGATGGAAGCAAGGAAGGAAGGAACCTTGGGAAGGAAGGAAGGAAGCTCCGATGGATGGAAGGAAGGAAGCTCAGATGGAAGGAAGGAAGGAAGGAAGGAAGGAAGGAAGGAAGGAAGGAAGGAAGGAAGCTCGGATGGATGGATGGATGGATGGATGGATGGAAGGAAGGAAGGAAAGAAGGAAGGAAGGAAGGAAGGAAGCTCGGATGGAAGGAAGGAAGCTTGGAAGGAAGCTCGGATGGAAGGAAGGAAACTTGGAAGCAAGCTCGGATGGAAGGAAGGAAGGAAGGGAGGGAGGAAGGAAGGAAGGAAGGAAGGAAGGAAGGAAGGAAGGAAGGAAGCTTGGAAGGAAGCTCGGATGGAAGGACGGAAGGACGGAAGGGAGGGAGGGAGGGAGGGAGGGAGGGAGGGAGGGAGGGAGGGAGGGAGGGAGGATGGAAGCTCGGATGGAAGGAAGGAAGGAAGGAAGGAAGGAATGGAAGCTCGGATGGATGGATGGATGGATGGGAGGAAGGAAGGAAGGAAGGAAGGAAGCTCGGATGGAGGGATGGATGGAAGGAAGGAAGGAAGGAAGGAAGGAAGGAAGGAAGGAAGGAAGGAAGCTCGGATGGAAGCAAGGAAGGAAAGAATCTTGGAAGGAAGCTCGGATGGAAGGGAGGGAGGGAGGGTGGGAGGATGGAAGCTCGGATGGAAGGAAAGACGGAAGGAAGGAGGGAAGGAAGGCATGGAAGCTCGGATGGATGGATGGATGGATGGATGGATGGATGGAAGGAAGGAAGAAAGGAAGGAAGCAAGGAAGGAAGGAAGGAAGGAAGCTCGGATGGAAGGAAGGTACGAAGGATGGAAGGAAGGAAGGAAGGAAGGAAGGAAGGAAGGAAGGAAGGAAGGAAGGAAGGAAGGAAGGAAGGAAGGAAGGAAGATCGAATTGAAGGAAGGATGGAAGCTCGGATGGAATTAAGGAAGGAAGCTCGGATGGATGGATGGAAGGAAGGAAGGAAGAAAGGAAGGAAGGAAGGAAGGAAGCTCGGTTGGAGGGATGGAGGGATGCATGGATGGAAGGAAGGAAGGAAGGAAGGAAGGAAGGAAGCTCGGATGGAAGGAAGGAAGGAAGGAAGCTTGGATGGAAGCTCGGATGGAAGGAAGGGAGGGAGGGAGGGAGGGAGGGAGGGAGGGAGGGAGGGAGGGAGGGAAGATGGAAGCTCGGATGGAAGGAAGGAAGAAAGGAAGGAAGCAAGGAAGGAAGGAAGGAAGGAAGCTCGGATGGAAGGAAGGTACGAAGGAAGGAAGGAATTTAGGAAGGAAGGAAGGAAGGAAGGAAGGAAGGAAGGAAGGAAGGAAGGAAGGAAGGAAGGAAGGAAGGAAGGAAGGAAGGAAGGAAGGAAGGAAGCTCGAATGGAAGGAAGGATGGAAGCTCGGATGGAATTAAGGAAGGAAGCTCGGATGGATGGATGGATGGAAGGAAGGAAGGAAGGAAGGAAGGAAGGAAGCTCGGTTGGAGGGATGGATGGATGGATGGATGGAAGGAAGGAAGGAAGGAAGGAAGGAAGCTCGGATGGAAGCAAGGAAGGAAGGAAGCTTGGATGGAAGCTCGGATGGAAGGAAGGAAGGGAGGGAGGGAGGGAGGGAGGGAGGGAGGAAAGATGGAAGCTCGGATGGAAGGAAGGAAGGAAGGAAGGAAGGAAGGAAGGAAGGAAGGAAGGAAGGAAGGAAGGAATGCAAGCTCGGATGGATGGATGGATGGATGGATGGAAGGAAGGAAGCTAGGAAGGAAGGAAGGAAGGAAGGAAGGAAGGAAGGAAGGAAGGAAGGAAGGAAGGAAGGAAGGAAGCTCGGTTGGAAGGAAGGAAGGAAGGAAGGAAGGAAGGAAGGAAGGAAGGAAGGAAGGAAGGAAGGAAGCTCGGGTGGAAGGAAAGAAGGAAGGAAGATCGAATGGATGGAAGGAAGGAAGGATGGATGGATGGATGCATGGATGGAAGGAAGGAAGGAAGCTCGGATGGATGGAAGGAAGGAAGGAAGGAAGGAAGGAAGGAAGCTCGGATGGATGGATGGATGGAAGGAAAGAAGGAAGGAAGCTTCGATGGATGGATGGATGGAAGGAAGGAAGAATGGAAGCACGGATGGAAGGAAGGTAGGAAGGATGGAAGGAAGGAAGGAAGGAAGGAAGGAAGGAAGGAAGGTAGGAAGGAAGGAAAGAAGGAAGGAAGGAAGGAAGGAAGGAAGGAAGGAAGGAAGGAAGGAAGGAAGGAAGGAAGCTCGGGTGGAAGGAAGGAAGCTTGAAAGGAAGCTCGGGTGGAAGGAAGGAAGGAATGAAGGAAGCTCGGATGCAAGGAAGGAAGGAGCCTTGGGTGGAAGGAAGGAAGGAAGGAAGGAAGGAAGGAAGGAAGGAAGGAAGGAAGGAAGGAAGGAAGCTTGGGTGGAAGGAAGGAAGGAAGGAAGGAAGGAAGGAAGGAAGGAAGGAAGGAAGGAAGGAATTAAGGAAGGAAGGAAGGAAGGAAGCTCGGATGGATGGATGGATGGATGGATGGATGGATGGATGGAAGGATGGAAGGAAGGAAGGCAGCTCGGATGGAAGGAAGGAAGGAAGGAAGGAAGCTTGGAAGGAAGCTCGGATGGATGGATGGATGGATGGAAGGAAGGAAGGAAGGAAGCTCGTATTGAAGGTGGAAGCTCCAGTGGAAGGAAAAAAGGAAGGAAGGAAGGAAGGAAGGAAGGAAGGAAGGAAGGAAGGAAGGAAGGAAGGAAGGAAGCTCGGATGGAAGGAAGGAAGCTTGGAAGGAAGCTCGGATGGAAGGAAGGAAGGAAGCTCGGATGGAAGGAAGGAAGGAAGGAAGGAAAGGAGGAAGGAAGGAAGGAAGGAAGGAAGGAAGGAAGGAAGGAAGGAAGCTCGGATGGAAGGAAGGAAGCTTGGAAGGAAGCTCGGATGGAAGGAAGGAAGCTTGGAAGGAAGCTCGGATGGAAGGAAGGAAGGAAGGGAGGAAGGAAGGAAGGAAGCAAGCTTGGAAGGAAGCTCGGATGGAAGGACGGAAGGGAGGGAGGGAGGGAGGGAGGGAGGATGGAAGCTCGGATGGAAGGAAGGAAGGAAGGAAGGAATGGAAGCTCGGATGGATGGATGGATGGATGGAAGGTAGGAAGGAAGGAAGCTCGGATGGAGAGATGGATGGATGGAAGGAAGGAAGGAAGGAAGGAAGGAAGGAAGGAAGGAAGGAAGCTCGGATGGAAGCAAGGAAGGAAAGAAGCTTGGAAGGAAGCTCGGATGGAAGGGAGGGAGGGAGGGAGGGAGGGAGGGAGGGAGGGAGGGAGGGAGGGAAGGAGGGAGGGAGGGAGGGTGGGAGGATGGAAGCTCGGATGGAAGGAAAGACGGAAGGAAGGAGGGAAGGAAGGCATGGAAGCTCGGATGGATGGATGGATGGATGGATGGAAGGAAGGAAGGAAGAAAGGAAGGTAGCAAGGAAGGAAGGAAGGAAGGAAGCTCGGATGGAAGGAAGGTACGAAGGATGGAAGGAAGGAAGGAAGGAAGGAAGGAAGGAAGGAAGGAAGGAAGGAAGGAAGGAAGCTCGAATGGAAGGAAGGATGGAAGCTCGGATGGAATTAAGGAAGGAAGCTCGGATGGATGGAAGGAAGGAAGGAAGGAAGGAAGGAAGGAAGGAAGGAAGGAAGCTCGGTTGGAGGGATGGATGGATGGATGGAAGGAAGGAAGGAAGGAAGGAAGGAAGGAAGCTCGGATGGAAGCAAGGAAGGAAGGAAGCTTGTATGGAATCTCGGATGGAAGGGAAGGGAGGGGAGGGGAGGGAGGGGAGAGGGAGGGGGAGGGAGGGAGGGAGGGGGAAGATGGAAGCTCGGATGGAAGGAAGGAAGGAAGGAAGGAAGGAAGGAAGGAAGGAAGGAAGCTCGGGTGGAAGGAAAGAAGGAAGGAAGATCGAATGGATGGAAGGAAGGATGGATGGATGGATGGATGCATGGATGGAAGGAAGGAAGGAAGCTCGGATGGATGGATGGAAGGAAGGAAGGAAGGAAGGAAGGAAGCTCGGATGGATGGATGGATGGAAGGAAAGAAGGAAGGAAGCTTCGATGGATGGATGGAAGGAAGGAAGGAAGAATGGAAGCACGGATGGAAGGAAGGTAGGAAGGATGGAAGGAAGGAAGGAAGGTAGGAAGGAAGGAAGGAAGGAAGGAAGGAAGGAAGGAAGGAAGGAAGGAAGGAAGCTCGGATGGATGGATGGAATGAAGGAAGGAAGGAAGGAAGGAAGCTCGAATGGAAGGAAGGAAGGAAGCCTGGATGGAAGCAAGGAAGGAAGGAACCTTGGGAAGGAAGGAAGGAAGCTCGGATGGATGGAAGGAAGGAAGCTCAGATGGAAGGAAGGAAGGAAGGAAGGAAGGAAGGAAGGAAGGAAGGAAGGAAGGAAGGAAGGAAGCTCGGATGGATGGATGGATGGATGGATGGATGGATGGAAGGAAGGAAGGAAAGAAGGAAGGAAGGAAGGAAGGAAGCTCGGATGGAAGGAAGGAAGCTTGGAAGGAAGCTCGGATGTTAGGAAGGAAGCTTGGAAGCAAGCTCGGATGGAAGGAAGGAAGGAAGGAAGGAAGGGAGGAAGGAAGGAAGGAAGGAAGCTTGGAAGGAAGCTCGGATGGAAGGACGGAAGGACGGAAGGGAGGGAGGGAGGGAGGGAGGGAGGATGGAAGCTCGGATGGAAGGAAGGAAGGAAGGAAGGAATGGAAGCTCGGATGGATGGATGGATGGATGGAAGGAAGGAAGGAAGGAAGGAAGCTCGGATGGAGGGATGGATGGAAGGAAGGAAGGAAGGAAGGAAGGAAGGAAGCTCGGATGGAAGCAAGGAAGGAAAGAAGCTTGGAAGGAAGCTCGGATGGAAGGGAGGGAGGGAGGGAGGGAGGGAGGGAAGGAAGGAGGGAGGGAGGGAGGGTGGGAGGATGGAAGCTCGGATGGAAGGAAAGACGGAAGGAAGGAGGGAAGGAAGGCATGGAAGCTCGGATGGATGGATGGATGGATGGATGGATGGATGGATGGATGAAAGGAAGGAAGGAAGGAAGGGAGGAAGCAAGGAAGGAAGGAAGGAAGGAAGCTCGGATGGAAGGAAGGTACGAAGGATGGAAGGAAGGAAGGAAGGAAGGAAGGAAGGAAGGAAGGAAGGAAGGAAGGAAGCTCGAATGGAAGGAAGGATGGAAGCTCGGATGGAATTAAGGAAGGAAGCTCGGATGGATGGATGGAAGGATGGAAGGAAGGAAGGAAGGAAGGAAGGAAGCAAGCTCGGTTGGAGGGATGGATGGATGGATGGATGGATGGAAGGAAGGAAGGAAGGAAGGAAGGAAGGAAGGAAGCTCGGATGGAAGGAAGGAAGGAAGGAAGCTTGGATGGAAGCTCGGATGGAAGGAAGGAAGGG
>JAWWNI010000395.1:12500-20000 GCA_034642065.1 Darevskia nairensis | reverse complement strand
GAATGGAAGCACGGATGGAAGGAAGGTAGGAAGGATGGAAGGAAGGAAGGAAGGAAGGAAGGTAGGAAGGAAGGAAGGAAGGAAGGAAGGAAGGAAGGAAGGAAGGAAGCTCGGGTGCAAGGAAGGAAGCTTGAAAGGAAGCTCGGGTGGAAGGAAGGAAGGAATGAAGGAAGCTCGGATGCAAGGAAGGAAGGAGCCTTGGGTGGAAGGAAGGAAGGAAGGAAGGAAGGAAGGAAGGAAGGAAGGAAGGAAGGAAGCTTGGGTGGAAGGAAGGAAGGAAGGAAGGAAGGAAGGAAGGAAGGAAGCTCGGATGGATGGATGGATGGATGGATGGATGGATGGAAGGATGGAAGGAAGGAAGGAAGCTCGGATGGAAGGAAGGAAGGAAGGAAGGAAGCTTGGAAGGAAGCTCGGATGGATGGATGGATGGATGGAAGGAAGGAAGCTCGTATTGAAGGTGGAAGCTCCAGTGGAAGGAAAAAAGGAAGGAAGGAAGGAAGGAAGGAAGGAAGGAAGGAAGGAAGGAAGGAAGGAAGCTCGGATGGAAGGAAGGAAGCTTGGAAGGAAGCTCGGATGGAAGGAAGGAAGGAAGCTCGGATGGATGGAAGGAAGGAAGGAAGGAAGGAAAGGAGGAAGGAAGGAAGGAAGGAAGGAAGGAAGGAAGGAAGGAAGGAAGGAAGGAAGGAAGCTCGGATGGAAGGAAGGAAGCTTGGAAGGAAGCTCGGATGGAAGGAAGGAAGCTTGGAAGGAAGCTCGGATGGAAGGAAGGAAGGAAGGGAGGAAGGAAGGAAGGAAGCAAGCTGGAAGGAAGCTCGGATGGAAGGACGGAAGGGAGGGAGGGAGGGAGGGAGGATGGAAGCTCGGATGGAAGGAAGGAAGGAAGGAAGGAATGGAAGCTCGGATGGATGGATGGATGGATGGATGGAAGGAAGGAAGGAAGGAAGGAAGGAAGGAAGGAAGCTCGGATGGAAGCAAGGAAGGAAAGAAGCTTGGAAGGAAGCTCGGATGGAAGGGAGGGAGGGAGGGAGGGAGGGAGGGAGGGAGGGAGGGAAGGAGGGAGGGAGGGAGGGTGGGAGGGTGGAAGCTCGGATGGAAGGAAAGACGGAAGGAAGGAGGGAAGGAAGGCATGGAAGCTCGGATGGATGGATGGATGGATGGATGGAAGGAAGGAAGGAAGAAAGGAAGGAAGCAAGGAAGGAAGGAAGGAAGGAAGCTCGGATGGAAGGAAGGTACGAAGGAAGGAAGGAATTAAGGAAGGAAGGAAGGAAGGAAGGAAGGAAGGAAGGAAGCTCGAATGGAAGGAAGACTGGAAGCTCGGATGGAATTAAGGAAGGAAGCTCGGATGGATGGATGGATGGAAGGAAGGAAGGAAGGAAGGAAGCAAGCTCGGATGGAAGCAAGGAAGGAAGGAAGCTTGGATGGAAGCTCGGATGGAAGGAAGGAAGGGAGGGAGGGAGGGAGGGAGGGAGGGAGGAAAGATGGAAGCTCGGATGGAAGGAAGGAAGGAAGGAAGGAAGGAAGGAAGGAAGGAAGGAAGGAAGGAAGGAATGCAAGCTCGGATGGATGGATGGATGGATGGATGGAAGGAAGGAAGTTAGGAAGGAAGGAAGGAAGGAAGGAAGGAAGGAAGGAAGGAAGGAAGGAAGGAAGGAAGGAAACAAGCTCGGGTGGAAGGAAAGAAGGAAGGAAGATCGAATGGATGGAAGGAAGGAAGGATGGATGGATGGATGCATGGATGGAAGGAAGGAAGGAAGCTCGGATGGATGGAAGGAAGGAAGGAAGGAAGGAAGGAAGCTCGGATGGATGGATGGATGGAAGGAAAGAAGGAAGGAAGCTTCGATGGATGGATGGAAGGAAGGAAGGAAGAATGGAAGCACGGATGGAAGGAAGGTAGGAAGGATGGAAGGAAGGAAGGAAGTAAGGAAGGAAGGTAGGAAGGAAGGAAGGAAGGAAGGAAGGAAGGAAGGAAGGAAGGAAGGAAGGAAGCTCGGGTGGAAGGAAGGAAGCTTGAAAGGAAGCTCGGGTGGAAGGAAGGAAGGAATGAAGGAAGCTCGGATGCAAGGAAGGAAGGAGCCTTGGGTGGAAGGAAGGAAGGAAGGAAGGAAGGAAGGAAGGAAGGAAGGAAGGAAGGAAGGAAGGAAGGAAGCTTGGGTGGAAGGAAGGAAGGAAGGAAGGAAGGAAGCAAGCTCGGATGGATGGATGGATGGATGGATGGATGGAAGGATGGAAGGAAGGAAGGAAGCTCGGATGGAAGGAAGGAAGGAAGGAAGGAAGGAAGCTTGGAAGGAAGCTCGGATGGATGGATGGATGGATGGAAGGAAGGAAGCTCGTATTGAAGGTGGAAGCTCCAGTGGAAGGAAAAAAGGAAGGAAGGAAGGAAGGAAGGAAGGAAGGAAGGAAGGAAGGAAGGAAGGAAGGAAGGAAGGAAGGAAGGAAGCTCGGATGGAAGGAAGGAAGCTTGGAAGGAAGCTCGGATGGAAGGAAGGAAGGAAGCTCGGATGGATGGATGGAAGGAAGGAAGGAAGGAAGGAAAGGAGGAAGGAAGGAAGGAAGGAAGGAAGGAAGGAAGGAAGGAAGGAAGGAAGGAAGCTCGGATGGAAGGAAGGAAGCTTGGAAGGAAGCTCGGATGGAAGGAAGGAAGCTTGGAAGGAAGCTCGGATGGAAGGAAGGAAGGAAGGGAGGAAGGAAGGAAGGAAGCAAGCTGGAAGGAAGCTCGGATGGAAGGAAGGGAGGGAGGGAGGGAGGGAGGGAGGGAGGGAGGGAGGGAGGGAGGGAGGGAGGGAGGGAGGGAGGGAGGGAGGGAGGATGGAAGCTCGGATGGAAGGAAGGAAGGAAGGAAGGAATGGAAGCTCGGATGGATGGATGGATGGATGGATGGAAGGAAGGAAGGAAGGAAGGAAGGAAGCTCGGATGGAGGGATGGATGGAAGGAAGGAAGGAAGGAAGGAAGGAAGGAAGGAAGGAAGCTCGGATGGAAGCAAGGAAGGAAAGAAGCTTGGAAGGAAGCTCGGATGGAAGGGAGGGAGGGAGGGGGGAGGGAGGGAGGGAAGGAGGGAGGGAGGGAGGGAGGGTGTGAGGATGGAAGCTCGGATGGAAGGAAAGACGGAAGGAAGGAGGGAAGGAAGGCATGTAAGCTCGGATGGATGGATGGATGGATGGATGGATGGAAGGAAGGAAGGAAGAAAGGAAGGAAGCAAGGAAGGAAGGAAGGAAGGAAGCTCTGATGGAAGGAAGGTACGAAGGATGGAAGGAAGGAAGGAAGGAAGGAAGGGAGAAAGGAAGGAAGGAAGGAAGGAAGGAAGGAAGGAAGCTCGAATGGAAGGAAGGATGGAAGCTCGGATGGAATTAAGGAAGGAAGCTCGGATGGATGGAAGGAAGGAAGGAAGGAAGGAAGGAAGGAAGGAAGGAAGGAAGGAAGGAAGGAAGCTTGTATGGAAGCTCGGTTGGAGGGATGGATGGATGGATGGAAGGAAGGAAGGAAGGAAGGAAGCTCGGATGGAAGCAAGGAAGGAAGGAAGCTTGTATGGAAGCTCGGATGGAAGGAAGGAAGGAAGGAAGGGAGGGAGGGAGGGAGGGAGGGAGGGAGGGAGGGAGGAAAGATGGAAGCTCGGATGGAAGGAAGGAAGGAAGGAAGGAAGGAAGGAAGGAAGGAAGGAAGGAAGGAAGGAAGGAAGGAATGCAAGCTCGGATGGATGGATGGATGGATGGATGGAAGGAAGGAAGGAAGGAAGGAAGAAAGGAGGGAAGCTCGGTTGGAAGGAAGGAAGGAAGGAAGGAAGGAAGGAAGGAAGGAAGGAAGGAAGGAAGGAAGCTCGGGTGGAAGGAAAGAAGGAAGGAAGATCGAATGGATGGAAGGAAGGATGGATGGATGGATGGATGCATGGATGGAAGGAAGGAAGGAAGCTCGGATGGATGGGTGGAAGGAAGGAAGGAAGGAAGGAAGAATGGAAGCACGGATGGAAGGAAGGTAGGAAGGATGGAAGGAAGGAAGGAAGGAAGGAAGGTAGGAAGGAAGGAAGGAAGGAAGGAAGGAAGGAAGGAAGGAAGGAAGGAAGCTCGGATGGATGGATGGAATGTAGGAAGGAAGGAAGGAAGGAAGGAAGCTCGAATGGAAGGAAGGAAGGAAGCCTGGATGGAAGCAAGGAAGGAAGGAACCTTGGGAAGGAAGGAAGGAAGCTCGGATGGATGGAAGGAAGGAAGCTCAGATGGAAGGAAGGAAGGAAGGAAGGAAGGAAGGAAGGAAGGAAGGAAGGAAGGAAGCTCGGATGGAAGGAAGGAAGCTTGGAAGGAAGCTCGGATGGAAGGAAGGAAACTTGGAAGCAAGCTCGGATGGAAGGAAGGAAGGAAGGGAGGGAGGAAGGAAGGAAGGAAGGAAGGAAGGAAGGAAGGAAGGAAGGAAGGAAGGAAGCTTGGAAGGAAGCTCGGATGGAAGGACGGAAGGACGGAAGGGAGGGAGGGAGGGAGGGAGGGAGGGAGGGAGGATGGAAGCTCGGATGGAAGGAAGGAAGGAAGGAAGGAATGGAAGCTCGGATGGATGGATGGATGGATGGATGGATGGATGGAAGGAAGGAAGGAAGGAAGGAAGCTCGGATGGAGGGATGGATGGAAGGAAGGAAGGAAGGAAGGAAGGAAGGAAGGAAGGAAGGAAGCTCGGATGGAAGCAAGGAAGGAAAGAATCTTGGAAGGAAGCTCGGATGGAAGGGAGGGAGGGAGGGAGGGAGGGAGTTAAGGAGGGAGGGAGGGAGGGTGGGAGGATGGAAGCTCGGATGGAAGGAAGGTACGAAGGATGGAAGGAAGGAAGGAAGGAAGGAAGGAAGGAAGGAAGGAAGGAAGCTCGAATTGAAGGAAGGATGGAAGCTCGGATGGAATTAAGGAAGGAAGCTCGGATGGATGGATGGATGGATGGAAGGAAGGAAGGAAGGAAGGAAGGAAGCAAGCTCGGTTGGAGGGATGGATGGATGCATGGATGGAAGGAAGGAAGGAAGGAAGGAAGGAAGGAAGGAAGCTCGGATGGAAGGAAGGAAGGAAGGAAGGAAGCTTGGATGGAAGCTCGGATGGAAGGAAGGAAGGAAGGGAGGGAGGGAGGGAGGATAGATGGAAGCTCGGATGGAAGGAAGGAAGAAAGGAAGGAAGCAAGGAAGGAAGGAAGGAAGGAAGCTCGGATGGAAGGAAGGTACGAAGGAAGGAAGGAATTAAGGAAGGAAGGAAGGAAGGAAGGAAGGAAGGAAGGAAGGAAGGAAGCTCGAATGGAAGGAAGGATGGAAGCTTGGATGGAATTAAGGAAGGAAGCTCGGATGGATGGATGGAAGGAAGGAAGGAAGGAAGGAAGGAAGGAAGGAAGCAAGCTCGGTTGGAGGGATGGATGGATGGATGGATGGAAGGAAGGAAGGAAGGAAGGAAGGAAGGAAGCTCGGATGGAAGCAAGGAAGGAAGGAAGCTTGGATGGAAGCTCGGATGGAAGGAAGGAAGGGAGGGAGGGAGGGAGGGAGGGAGGGAGGAAAGATGGACGCTCGGATGGAAGGAAGGAAGGAAGGAAGGAAGGAAGGAAGGAATGCAAGCTCGGATGGATGGATGGATGGATGGAAGGAAGGAAGCTAGGAAGGAAGGAAGGAAGGAAGGAAGGAAGGAAGCTCGGTTGGAAGGAAGGAAGGAAGGAAGGAAGGAAGGAAGGAAGGAAGGAAGGCAGGAAGCTCGGGTGGAAGGAAAGAAGGAAGGAAGATCGAATGGATGGAAGGAAGGAAGGATGGATGGATGGATGCATGGATGGAAGGAAGGAAGGAAGCTCGGATGGATGGAAGGAAGGAAGGAAGGAAGGAAGCTCGGATGGATGGATGGATGGATGGAAGGAAAGAAGGAAGGAAGCTTCGATGGATGGATGGAAGGAAGGAAGGAAGAATGGAAGCACGGATGGAAGGAAGGTAGGAAGGATGGAAGGAAGGAAGAAAGGAAGGTAGGAAGGAAGGAAAGAAGGAAGGAAGGAAGGAAGGAAGGAAGGAAGGAAGGAAGCTCGGGTGGAAGGAAGGAAGGAATGAAGGAAGCTCGGATGCAAGGAAGGAAGGAGCCTTGGGTGGAAGGAAGGAAGGAAGGAAGGAAGGAAGGAAGGAAGGAAGGAAGGAAGGAAGGAAGGAAGGAAGGAAGCTTGGGTGGAAGGAAGGAAGGAAGGAAGGAAGGAAGGAAGGAAGCTCGGATGGATGGATGGATGGATGGAAGGATGGAAGGAAGGAAGGCAGCTCGGATGGAAGGAAGGAAGGAAGGAAGGAAGGAAGCTTGGAAGGAAGCTCGGATGGATGGATGGATGGATGGAAGGAAGGAAGGAAGCTCGTATTGAAGGTGGAAGCTCCAGTGGAAGGAAAAAAGGAAGGAAGGAAGGAAGGAAGGAAGGAAGGAAGGAAGGAAGGAAGGAAGGAAGGAAGGAAGCTCGGATGGAAGGAAGGAAGCTTGGAAGGAAGCTCGGATGGAAGGAAGGAAGGAAGCTCGGATGGATGGATGGAAGGAAGGAAGGAAGGAAGGAAAGGAGGAAGAAGGAAGGAAGGAAGGAAGGAAGGAAGGAAGGAAGGAAGGAAGGAAGGAAGGAAGCTCGGATGGAAGGAAGGAAGCTTGGAAGGAAGCTCGGATGGAAGGAAGGAAGCTTGGAAGGAAGCTCGGATGGAAGGAAGGAAGGAAGGGAGGAAGGAAGGAAGGAAGCAAGCTTGGAAGGAAGCTCGGATGGAAGGACGGAAGGGAGGGAGGGAGGGAGGGAGGAAGCTCGGGTGGAAGGAAGGAAGCTTGAAAGGAAGCTCGGGTGGAAGGAAGGAAGGAATGAAGGAAGCTCGGATGCAAGGAAGGAAGGAGCCTTGGGTGGAAGGAAGGAAGGAAGGAAGGAAGGAAGGAAGGAAGGAAGGAAGCTTGGGTGGAAGGAAGGAAGGAAGGAAGGAAGGAAGGAAGGAAGGAAGGAAGGAAGGAAGGAAGCTCGGATGGATGGATGGATGGATGGATGGATGGAAGGATGGAAGGAAGGAAGGAAGGAAGCTCGGATGGAAGGAAGGAAGGAAGGAAGGAAGCTTGGAAGGAAGCTCGGATGGATGGATGGATGGATGGAAGGAAGGAAGGAAGCTCGTATTGAAGGTGGAAGCTCCAGTGGAAGGAAAAAAGGAAGGAAGGAAGGAAGGAAGGAAGGAAGGAAGGAAGGAAGGAAGGAAGCTCGGATGGAAGGAAGGAAGCTTGGAAGGAAGCTCGGATGGAAGGAAGGAAGGAAGCTCGGATGGATGGATGGAAGCAAGGAAGGAAGGAAGGAAAGGAGGAAGGAAGGAAGGAAGGAAGGAAGGAAGGAAGGAAGGAAGGAAGGAAGGAAGCTCGGATGGAAGGAAGGAAGCTTGGAAGGAAGCTCGGATGGAAGGAAGGAAGCTAGGAAGGAAGCACGGATGGATATAAGGAAGGAAGGGAGGAAGGAAGGAAGAAAGCAAGCTGGAAGGAAGCTCGGATGGAAGGACGGAAGGGAGGGAGGGAGGGAGGGAGGATGGAA
>JAWWNI010000395.1:2500-5000 GCA_034642065.1 Darevskia nairensis | reverse complement strand
GAAGGAAGCTTGGAAGGAAGCTCGAATGGAAGGAAGGAAGCAAGGAAGGAAGGAAGGAATGGAAGGAAGCTCGGATGGAGGGATGGATGGAAGGAAGGAAGGAAGGAAGGAAGGAAGCAAGCTCGGTTGGAGGGATGGATGGATGGATGGATGGAAGGAAGGAAGGAAGGAAGGAAGCTCGGATGGAAGGAAGGAAGGAAGGAAGCTTGGATGGAAGCTCGGATGGATGGAAGGGAGGGAGGGAGGGAGGGAGGGAGGGAGGGAGGGAGGGAGGGAGGGAGGGAGGAAAGATGGAAGCTCGGATGGAATTAAGGAAGGAAGCTCGGATGAATGGAAGGAAGGAAGGAAGGAAGGAAGGAAGGAAGGAAGGAAGGAAGGAAGCTCGGTTGGAGGGATGGATGGATGGATGGAAGGAAGGAAGGAAGGAAGGAAGGAAGGAAGCTCGGATGGAAGGAAGGAAGGAAGGAAGCTTGGATGGAAGCTCGGATGGATGGAAGGGAGGGAGGGAGGGAGGGAGGGAGGGAGGAAAGATGGAAGCTCGGATGGAAGGAAGGAAGGAAGGAAGGAAGGAAGGAATGCAAGCTCGGATGGATGGATGGATGGATGGAAGGAAGGAAGCTAGGAAGGAAGGAAGGAAGGAAGGAAGGAAGGAAGGAAGGAAGGAAGCTCGGTTGGAAGGAAGGAAGGAAGGAAGGAAGGAAGGAAGGAAGGAAGGAAGGAAGGAAGGAAGGAAGGAAGGAAGCAAGCAAGCTCGGGTGGAAGGAAAGAAGGAAGGAAGATGGAATGGATGGAAGGAAGGAAGGATGGATGGATGGATGGATGCATGGATGCAAGGAAGGAAGGAAGCTCGGATGGATGGAAGGAAGGAAGGAAGGAAGGAAGCTTGGATGGATGGATGGATGGAAGGAAAGAAGGAAGGAAGCTTCGATGGATGGATGGAAGGAAGGAAGGAAGAATGGAAGCACGGATGGAAGGAAGGTAGGAAGGATGGAAGGAAGGAAGGAAGGAAGGTAGGAAGGAAGGAAGGAAGGAAGGAAGGAAGGAAGGAAGGAAGGAAGGAAGGAAGCTTGGAAGGAAGCTCGGATGGAAGGAAGGAATCTTGGAAGGAAGCTCGGATGGAAGGAAGGAAGCAAGGAAGGAAGGAAGGAATGGAAGGAAGCTCGGATGGAGGGATGGATGGAAGGAAGGAAGGAAGGAAGGAAGGAAGGAAGGAAGGAAGGAAGGAAGGAAGCTCGGATGGAAGCAAGGAAGGAAAGAAGCTTGGATGGATGGATGGAAGAAAGGAAGGAAGGAAGGAAGGAAGCTCGGATGGAGGGATGGATGGAAGGAAGGAAGGGAGGAAGGAAGGAAGGAAGGAAGCTTGGAAGGAAGCTCGAATGGAAGGAAGGAAGCAAGGAAGGAAGGAAGGAATGGAAGGAAGCTCGGATGGAGGGATGGAAGGAAGGAAGGAAGGAAGGAAGGAAGGAAGGAAGGAAGGAAGGAAGCTCGGATGGAAGCAAGGAAGAAAAGAAGCTTGGATGGATGGATGGAAGAAAGGAAGGAAGGAAGGAAGGAAGCTCGGATGGAGGGATGGATGGAAGGAAGGAAGGAAGGAAGCTCGGATGGAAGCAAGGAAGGAAAGAAGCTTGTAAGGAAGCTCGGATGGAAGGAAGGAAGCTCGAATGGATGGAAGGAAGGAAGGAAGGAAGTTCGGATGGATGGAAGGAAGGAAGGAAGCTCGGATGGATGGAAGGAAGGAAGGAAGGAAGGAAGGAAGGAAGGAAGGAAGGAAGGGAGGAAGGAAGGATGGAAGCTCGGAAGGATGGATGGATAGATGGATGGATGGATGGAATGAAGGAAGGAAGGAAGGAAGGAAGGAAGGAAGGAAGGAAGGAAGCTCGGATGGATGGATGGATGGATGGAAGGAAGGAAGGGAGGAACCTCGGATGGAGGGATGGAAGGAAGGAAGGAACGAAGGAAGGAAGGAAGGGAGGAACCTCGGATGGAGGGATGGAAGGAAGGAAGGAAGGAAGGAAGGAAGGAAGGAAGGAAGCTCGGATGGAAGCAAGCAAGGAAGGAAGGAAGGAAGGAAGGAAGGAAGGAAGGGAGGGAGGAAGGAAGGATGGAAGCTCAGAAGGATGGGTGGATAGATGGATGGATGGATGGAATGAAGGAAGAAAGGAAGGAAGGAAGCTCGGATGGATGGATGGATGGATGGAAGGAAGGAAGGAAGGGAGGAACCTCGGATGGAGGGATGGAAGGAAGGAAGGAAGGAAGGAAGGAAGGAAGGAAGGAAGGAAGGAAGGGAGGGAGGAACCTCGGATGGAGGGATGGAAGGAAGGAAGGAAGGAAGGAAGGAAGGAAGGAAGGAAGGAAGGAAGGAAGGAAGCTCGGGTGGAAGCTCGGAAGGATGGATGGATAGATGGATGGATGGATGGAATGAAGGAAGGAAGGAAGGAAGGAAGCTCGGATGGATGGATGGATGGATGGAAGGAAGGAAGGAAGGGAGGAACCTCGGATG